>CP106685.1:69682150-69709650 GCA_025502765.1 Gossypium herbaceum
AAGCGAGTAAAGCAGCATAATCGGTAAAATACCTATTGTTCATAACT
Organism: Gossypium herbaceum; assembly: GCA_025502765.1. Taxonomy (NCBI): domain Eukaryota; kingdom Viridiplantae; phylum Streptophyta; class Magnoliopsida; order Malvales; family Malvaceae; genus Gossypium; species Gossypium herbaceum. The sequence continues at coordinate 69,682,198 of CP106685.1, forward strand.
ATATGATAGAGTGAGAATTTGATGTTGTTGTAGAAGAGAAAATGTTCAGCATATCATAAAACATAAGAATAAGGGCTGAAATTAAATCCCCAAGCCTAGGGCCAAAATTGTAATTTTGTAAAAGTTAGGGGCAAAATGTAATTTTTCCACGATGTGATTTTGGATTGAAATAAATAGTATGAGTATTAAATGAGCTAAATGTGTTATTATAGATCAAGAAAGGCGCGAATTGACCTCGAGCAGGGAAGGAAAAAGTTTTGGACTAAATTGCAAAATTTCCACATTTTGCACCAAGGTAAGTTTGTATGTAAATATTACAATAATTTCATGTACATTCTTATATTTCAGCCTATTATATAAATATACTAGCTAATGTTAAAATATAAATCGACTATTGGAAGAATGGAAATAAATATAGAGAGAGATCCGATTGAACATTGGAGAGATCGAATGAAATAGAGGAGCATAGCTAGGTCACATGAATGATCTTGAGTGCACATCATGTGTACAAGAAAGCTACGAGACACTATGTAGTAGCTAGGTCACATGTGTGATACGGGATGTATCCCATGTAGACAAGAGAGCTACGTGAAAGATAAATGTAGCTAGGTCGCATGCGTGATTCCAAGTGAAGGACACCATGTAGACAAGAGAGCTACGAGACAAATCGGCTAGGTCGCATGAGTGGTACTAAGTGTTCACCATGTGTACAAGAGAGCCGAACTAAGCGAAGTATGATGGTGGGGTGTGTCTTGAAACCATTAAATATCGAGGATTGATCCGAATTGTTCAACGGGATGGTTTTGTGATGATATTGTGGTTTGGACCTACACTTATGGTGAATGAAATGTGGTGAAAATGATTTGTGGTATATACATTTATAAGATAAAATGGGGTTAGCATAAAGAATGTGTGAAAGAGTGAAATTAGCATTAAAACTGTTTTGGATGGTAGCAGTGACGCGATTTTGAAAAATCACCAAAAATAGGAGGAATATAATTAGAGGTTGAATGAGATGTGAAATTAAAGTTTGATGAGTCTACTTTCATATAAAAGAAACAGAGCAAGCAAAGGAATTCTATATTTTGAGATATTTACAATTGTAACTGACTTGCTCAGGATGAATACGTGATCCCCTGTTCCCACTTTGAAAAATCATTAAAAATTGTACAAAGCAAATTAAGAAATATAGTTTACATGCCTAAATTCCCTGTTGAGACTAGTTTTAAATGAAACAGACTTCAGGGTTGTTTGAATTGTGTACTGAGAGAAATTCAATTCGTAGTGAACAGTGGTCAGATCAGTCGAGCTGTGTAACAGGGGAAACTTTAATTAATAAACTGTACTAATCCGCTGAACCAAAAATTATAGAAAAAAAATTAGCAAGAAGATTTATGAGTCTAGATTCAGGGAAATTTTACGGATTTGAATTTGAGTTCTGTAACTCGAGTTATGATTTATTTAGTGAATATGACGCAGATGAGACAGCTTAATCAAAGTGGAATGAATAGTGAGGTTAAAGTAGATATACTTGAATTGTTGTGTAAACATGTTAGATTCTTTAATTAGTATTTACATACTTACTTACTAAGCTATAAGCTTACTTTGTTTTCTCTCTTTTGTCTTATAGTGTTCCCCGACTTGCTCGGGAGATAAGGATCGTGAAGATCTACCCGCACTATCATACTTTAGGGTATTTGAACTAAGCGTTTTGAATTATGGCATGTATAGTAGGCTTAATTATTTTGTTACGTGTCATATTTGTCTAGGTTTAAAATATTAGTTCTGATGCTCGACCAGCTACTTTGTACAAGCCATTAAAGTTGGCTAATATTGTTCAAGATATATGTTATCGATGCATTATCAAATTGGATGACATACTTCTATCTCGGTTATGTTTAATGGTATGTGTAATGTTACGGTAATACCTTGTATCCTGTTAGGTGATGATAACGGGTAAGGGTGTTACATTTAGTGGTATCGAGCTATGGTTTAGTCGGTTCTCGGACTAATAAAGTGTGTGTAAAAGTCTAGCTATACATGCCATAAAAATATTGTGATAGTGTGGTGACTCGACTATTCTAAAGCGTGTTTTGTTTTAATATAGTAATGGATCCTGAAGGAACTGCTGGTGATGATGATCTTTGCTAATGTCTGTGGCTCGGACAAGGGACCGCTACTGTGGAAAGTAGACACGAGACATTGAGACAAGGAGATGAGGCTCGGGATGCCTTTCTCCAAATGATGAACAATTGGTATCTTGAATTTATTCGAGCAAATCCAAATGCTCAACCTCCTCCACCCCTCCTATACCTCGGACGATTCTGTGGCTGCTCAAGGTATAGATTTGGTAAGAATGAACAAGCCTCCGGTTGACAAGATTCGAAAACAAGGGGTAGAAGAGTTTAGAGCAAAGGTCGATGATGATCATGAGAAAGCGGAATTACGGCTTGAAAATTCTACCGTGTATTTGATGAGCTCTCATGTACACGAGGAATGCTTAAAGTGTCTTGTATCACTTTTGAGAGATTGACCTACCAGGTGGAAGACTTTAGTTGCGATGGTGCCAAAAGAAAAAGTTACTTGGGATTTCTTCGGGAAGAATTTAGAAAGAAATACATAAGTCGTGATTTATTGATCAAAAGCGTAAGGAGTTCCTTGAATTGAAGCGAGGAAAAATGTTTGTAGCAGAGTATGAGCGAATTTGTAAGACTCAACAAGTATGCCCGAGAATGTGTGTCCACCGAGGCCATTATGTGTAGAAGATTTGAAGATGGGCTGAATGAGGACATTAAAGTGCTTGTAGGAATTTTGGAGTTGAAAGAATTTGTAGTATTGGTTGATCGAGCTCTTAAAGTGAAGAATTGAACAAAGAAAGAAGAAAAGTCGCTATTGAGGCTCGAGATGTCGAAAAAAGGCAGGATAAGCAAGCCATTTCAATCTCAATCAAAGAGGTCCAAAGAGACAAACCCTCGAATGCAGTTTCAATTGGGGATTCACACGAGATCGTGGTAGAGCATATTCGGGTCTAAAGCTCAAGCTACTTGATAGCAAGTGTGGGTAATGTGCGACCAAGAAAGCCCGAGTGTCAACAATGTGGCAGGCAACATTATGGTGAGTGTTGGGGAACCGAGCGAGCTTGTTTCAGGTGCAGTTCTCGCGAGCATTTTATTAGAGATTGTCCGGAGAAAGTTAAAGAAGAAAGATTTCAGAGTGCTAGATAGAATACCACCGCTAGTAGAGGTAGACCACCGAGAAATCTTGGAGGTGGGACTAGTAGCAAAGCGTGATGAAAGATTTAACGGCAAGATCGAAGCTAGAGCACTGCTAGAGCTTATGCTATACGTGCTCGAGAAGATGCATCATCTCTGATGTCATTCTTGGTACATTTTCTCTATGATACTATTGTTATTGCATTGATTGATCCGGGTCCACTCGGTCCTATATTTGCATGAATTTAGTATCCAATAAAAAGTTGCTGTTGAATTTCTTGAGTTTACGATTAAAGTGTCGAACCCTTAGGCCAATATGTGCTAGTTGACAAGGTTTGCAAGAATTGCCCATTAATGATTCAAGGTCACTTTTTTTTGACCAACTTGATCTTGTTACCATTTGGTGAGTTTGACGTTATCTTGGGAATGGGTGGTTAACATTGTATGATGCTAAGGTAGATTGTAAACAAAAGACACTAGAGTTGAAATGTGAAAATGGAGAAATTACGTGGGTTGAAACAGACGAATCAAATAAATTGCCTATGGTGATTTCGCACATGTCTGCATGAAATACATGAGAAAAGGGTGTGAAGCTTATCGGCATATGTAATGAATGTTGAGTTGCCTCAACTGAAATTTGAATCGATCTGAGATAGTCTGTGAGTTTCGGATGTATTTCGGAGGAATTGCACAGGTTGCCTCCGAATAGAGATAGATTTTGCCATTGATTTGTTGCGGGCATCTTGCATCGATCTCAATTGCTCCATATAGAATGGCTCGATGAATTAAAAGAATTGAAGGCTCGATTGCGGGAGTTAACGGACAAAGGGATTTGTGAGACCGAGTTTCTCTCCACAGGGTGTTCTGTATTATTCATAAAGAAGAAGGATGGTTCAATGAGACTTTGCATTGATTACCGTCGACAATAAGGTGACTATAAAGAACAAGTACCCATTGCCGAGGATTGATGATTTATTCGATCGGTTAAAGGGGCCACGGTGTTTTCAAAGATTGATTTGAGGTCCGGTTACTACCGGTGAGAGTTAAGGAGTCGGATGTCGAAAACCGCCTTTAGGACAAGGTATGGACATTATGAGTTTCGGTGATGCCTTTCGACAACAAATGCTCCACTATATTTATGGACTTAATGAATCGGATCTTAGGCCATGTTTGGATAAGTTTGTAGTAGTGTTTATAGATGACATTTTAATTTATTCTCGAGATGAGTCTGAACATGCCGAACACTTGAGAACTATATTGCGATCTTGAGAGAAAAGAAACTGTTTGCCAAGTTTAGTAAAAGTGAGTTACGGCTTCGTGAAGTCGATTTTTGAAACACATAGTCTCGGTGATGGTATTGGGTGGATCCATGCAAGATTTCTGCGATCGTTGATTGGAAACCGCCAAGAATGTATCCGAGGTTAGAAGCTTTTAGGCTTAGCCGGGTATTATAGACGTTTTGTTGAAGGATTTTCGATGATTGCCTCTCCTATGACTAAGTTGTTGCAAAAGAATGTTAAGTTTGAATGGATGATAAATGTCAACGAGTTTTGAAAAGTTGAAAGCACGATTGATGAAGCACCAATTTTAGTACTGACCAGTCGGAAAGGAGTTCGTAATTTATAGTGATGCATCATTGACAGGCCTTGGATGTGTGTTGATGCAAGAGGGTAAAGTAGTAGCTTATGCTTCGAGGCAGTTAAAACCGCATGAGAAGAACTATCCTACACATGATTTGGGCGGCATTGTTGTTTTGCTTTGAAGATTTGGCGACATTATTTATACGGTGAAAAATGCGAATTTTCTTGATCACAAAAGTTTGAAATACTTGATGAATTAAAAGGACCTGAATCTACTACAGCGAAGATGGCTTGAATTATTAAAGGATTATGATCTAGTGATTGATTATCATCAGGAAAAGCAAATGTAATTCTTGGCGCTTGAGCGAAAATTTCTTTTTACTTTGAGAGCCATGAACACGGGTTAGCATTGTCGATGATGGGTCAATTTTAGCGAGATGAGAGCTAAACCGTTATTTCTCCGATTGATTTGTGATGCTCAAAAGAATGATAGTGAGTTGTGGATCAAGAGAACTCAATGCGAATCGAGTTATGACTTCGATTTTCGAGTTGGACGGATGATTGTTTGATGTTTCGAGACAGGATATGTGTGCCAAAAATGATAAATTGATTGAGAAAATATTACATGAGGCGCACAATGGTCATTTATCGATTCACCACAGTAGCACAAAAATGTATAATGATTTAAAGAAGTCATATTGGTGGCGGTATGAAAAGGACATTTCGAATTTGTAACCAAGTGTTTGATCATCAACAAGTAAAAGTGAACATCAAGTGCCTTGAGATTACTTCAACCGATAATGGTGCACGAGTGGAAATGGGACAAGATCACCATGGATTTTGTAACCGGCTTGCCTTTAACTCCTAAAAGAAGGATCTTTGTTTGGGTAGTGGTTGATAGATTAACAAAGTCAGCCCACTTTATACCAAGATGCGTCTGATTACTCACTTGATAAATTAGCGAATTATATATTCTTTGAAATTGTGAAGTTGCGGAGTACCTATGTCTATAATATCGAGATAGAGATCCAAGATTTACCTCGAGATTTTGGAAAAAGTTACAAGAAGCTTTGGGTACAAAATTGAACTTTAGTACCACATTTCATCCACAAGCAGATGGTCAAGCGGAAAGAGTAATCCGGTACTCGAAGATATGCTTGATCTTTGTGTTTTAGAATTTGGGCGTAGTTGGGAGAAATATCTATCTTTGATTGAGTTTGCCTACAATAACGATTATCAATCAAGTATACAAATGGCACCGTCTGAAGCCTTGTATGGTCGTAAGTGTCGGACTCCTTTATATTGGGTGAGCTTAGTGAGAAGCAGATTCACGGAGTTGATCTAGTTAAAGAAACCAAGAGAAAATAAAAGTAATTGGGATTGCTTGAAAAGCGCCGGATCGACAAAAGTCATATCTGATTTAAAAAGAAAAGAGATTGAATTTCGGTGGGTGATAAAGTGTTCTTGAAGGTGTCACCATGGAAAAGATTCGAGATTTAGTCGAAAAGGCAAGTTGAGTCCGCGTTTTATTGGGCGTCTGAGATTCTTGAGAGAATTGGACCAGATGGCATATCGGTTGGCCTTACCGGCGAGTTAGAAAGAATTCATAACGTGTTTCATGTATCAATGTTGCGACGTTATCGTTCGATCCTTCACATGTGATTTCCCAACGAAATTGAGATTCGATCGGATATGACCTATGAGGAGGAACCAATAAAGATTTTGGCTCGAGAAGTTAAGCAGTTAAGAAATAAAAGTATAGCCATAGTGAAAGTATTGTGGCACGAGACATGGGATAGAAGAGGCTACGTGGGAACTGAGGAAGCTATGAGGAAGCAGTACCCAAACCTCTTTCTGGGTAAGATTTTCGGGGCGAAAATCTCTAAAGGGAGAATTGTGACAACCGAATTAAGGCCTACTCGGAATAGTGGTTTCGTGACCACAAATCCGAGATAGAAATAATTGTTTTATAATTATTTTGGGGTTTATGATATGATTGCATGATTGTGTGAAAATTTCGTGATGAAATTCTATGCCTAAAGTGCTTAAATTGAAAGTAGGGACTAAATCGAATAAGTTGCAAAATTTGCATCCGGAAGTTTTAGTATGAAATTGTTTTGGAATATTAATTAGGAGGTCTTAAATATCAATTTGACCAATTTTAAGTTCATGGACAAATTAGGACATGGAAGGAATTTTTGAAAGTTTAGTAAGGAGGGGCATTTTGGTCATTTGGATATTAAATGAAATAAAATGGGAAAAATAACACAAAATTGATCATCATCCTCCTTAGTTGCTGCGAATTCTCCCTCTCTCCATAGCTAGGGTTTCTTCAACTTTCAAGCTCCATAGTAAGTGATTCCAAGCCCGTTTTAATGTTCTTTACGTTTTGGAATCCCGGAAGCTCGATTAAGCTTATGCTAGTAATAATTTAACCTAGGGTTCATATTTGGAAAAATACCCATAGGTGAAATTTGTGTATTTTGATGTTTTATGATAGAATATGAGGTTTTAAATTATGTTAAATAACTTGTGCTACTCGGTTTTAAGTGAAAGCAGTAAAAGCAGCATAATCGGTAAAAATACCTATTGTTCATAACTATATGATAGAGTGAGAATTTGATGTTGTTGTAGAAGAGAAAATGTTCAGCATATCATAAAACATAAGAATAAGGGCTGAAATTAAATCCCGAGCCTAGGGGCAAAATTGTAATTTTGTAAAAGTTAGGGGCAAAATGTAATTTTTCCACGATGTGATTTTGGATTGAAATAAATAGTATGAGTATTAAATGAGCTAAATGTGTTATTATAGATCAAGAAAGGCGCGAATTGACCTCGAGCAGGGGAAGGAAAAAGTTTTGGACTAAATTGCAAAATTTCCACATTTTGCACCAAGGTAAGTTGTATGTAAATATTACAATAATTTCATGTACATTCTTATATTTCAGCCTATTATATAAATATACTAGCTAATGTTAAAATATAAATCGACTATTGGAAGAATGGAAATAAATATAGAGAGAGATCCGATTGAACATTCGGAGAGATCGAATGAAATAGAGGGCGTAGCTAGGTCACATGAATGATCTTGAGTGCACATCATGTGTACAAGAAAGCTACGAGACACTATGTAGTAGCTAGGTCACATGTGTGATACGGGATGTATCCCATGTAGACAAGAGAGCTACGTGAAAGATAAATGTAGCTAGGTCGCATGCGTGATTCCAAGTGAAGGACACCATGTAGACAAGAGAGCTACTGAGACAAATCGGCTAGGTCACATGAGTGGTACTAAGTGTTCACCATGTGTACAAGAGAGCCGAACTAAGCGAAGTATGATGGTGGGGTGTGTCTTGAAACCATTAAATATCGAGGATTGATCCGAATTGTTCAGCAGGATGGTTTTGTGATGATATTGTGGTTTGGACCTACACTTATGGTGAATGAAATGTGGTGAAAATGATTTGTGGTATATACATTTATAAGATAAAATGGGGTTAGCATAAAGAATGTGTGAAAGAGTGAAATTAGCATTAAAACTGTTTTGGATGGTAGCAGTGACGCGATTTTGAAAAATCACAAAAATAGGAGGAATATAATTAGAGGTTGAATGAGATGTGAAATTAAAGTTTGATGAGTCTACTTTCATATAAAAGAAACAGAGCAAGCAAAGGAATTCTATATTTTGAGATATTTACAATTGTAACTGACTTGCTCAGGATGAATACGTGATCCCTGTTCCCACTTTGAAAAATCATTAAAAATTGTACAAAGCAAATTAAGAAATATAGTTTACATGCCTAAATTCCTTGTTGAGACTAGTTTTAAATGAAACAGACTTCAGGGTTGTTTGAATTGTGTACTGAGAGAAATTCAATTCGTAGTGAACAGTGGTCAGATCAGTCGAGCTGTGTAACAGGGGAAACTTTAATTAATAAACTGTACTAATCCGCTGAACCAAAAATTATAGAAAAAAAATTAGCAAGAAGATTTATGAGTCTAGATTCAGGGAAATTTTACGGATTTGAATTTCGAGTTCTGTAACTCGAGTTATGATTTATTTAGTGAATATGACGCAGCAGAGACAGCTTAATCAAAGTGGAATGAATAGTGAGGTTAAAGTAGATATACTTGAATTGTTGTGTAAACATGTTAGATTCTTTAATTAGTATTTACATACTTACTTACTAAGCTATAAGCTTACTTTGTTTTCTCTCTTTTGTCTTATAGTGTTCCCGACTTGCTCGGGAGATAAGGATCGTGAAGATCTACCGCACTATCATACTTTAGGGTATTTGAACTAAGCGTTTTGAATTATGGCATGTATAGTAGGCTTAATTATTTTGTTACGTGTCATATTTGTCTAGGTTTAAAATATTAGTTCTGATGCTCGACCACTACTTTGTACAAGCCATTAAAGTTGGCTAATATTGTTCAAGATATATGTTATCGATGCATTATCAAATTGGATGACATACTTCTATCTCGGTTATGTTTAATGGTATGTGTAATGTTACGGTAATACCTTGTATCCTGTTAGGTGGCATTAGCAGGTAAGGGGTGTTCTGAGAGTCCGCTTTGAAATCGTTCACCTGCACCCACCCCAGTATATGCTTCAACAAGAATCACGCACACAAGGGTAGATTGATCAGATATAAACCTCGGTAAAATGCCCCGTAACCCAATGGATAAAGTACATTACATAGTCCGTTTTAGGGATTGGCGACTTACCCATTCCGTGACTTTGGCACTGGGCGTTCCAAAAATGGGTACTATCGGATCGGTGAATTCAATAATAGGCGCTGGTGGCATTCCACTTTCCTTCTCCTTTCAAGACCTATCAGAAAGAGAATCCGGTACTTCTCGGTCGTGAATATCGAATAGGCGAACCGCCCGTGGATATCTTTGCTTGAACAAAACAATTAGAATAGAATTAGGCTCGGTCAAGCTGGAATGTGTATTATCCATATATTATCCATATAGGGATCCTCTAGTTGAGAAGATCCATCGACACGAGACAAAGAGAAAGGTCTATCTATTTTATTTAGTTATTTAGTTAAACCAATGATTCGTTATTGGAGCGGATAGCAACAACCATTTCATCCAAGCATACGTATTTTTGATTTTCCAATGGATTTACATCTTTCATTAATGGAAATTTTTGATGTAGTGAGTAATAGCTCGGTTGTTATTGTTCAAGAATTCTTGTTTAGGCGGTTTATACCATCCATACATAGTGTTTTGATCTAAGATTTCAATTCTTCCATGTTTCAATAGCATATTGTTTCATGGAGCTAAGGTCCAAAATATGGAAGAAACAGTGTTTCCACAACTCTACCGACCATCAATTCCGTTCCACTTAATCCTATTTCATGACCACATATCTTTACGGCTAAGTAATGGGAAACCTTTCTCCTCTTACATGAATCCAATTTTCATTTCATCTGCGAAAAGCCATCTTTTCTCAATAATGTCTTTGTCATTTGATCCAATAGTCTTAGTTAGATAGGAGCAGTTTGATAAATCACGATAACTCTCGGATGGAGTATTAGAGCGGAAAAATCCATTAGATAATGAACTATTGGTTCTAAGCCATCTCTGGCGATGAATCAATAATTGAAGTGCTTTTCTTGCGTATTCTTGATAAACCGGCGTTTATATATAGATGTAGGAGGATCTGTTTGGGAAGTAAGAAGCCCCTTTGACATCTCTTCATCTGCAAAGAATTCTCGGTGTGAAAACACAGAGACAAAGGGCTGATCTTTGAATAGGAAAAAGAGTGGATCCGCAGGATCCCAAATGAATTGGCTTATTCGAAAAAAGCCTTGTTCTTTGGAAGATCTATCTCGTGCCTGGTACTGCATGGTTCCACTCTGCAAGAACGCCGAGTCATTCTCTTGAAGCTTATCCTTTTCATTATAAATGATCCGCTTGCCCAAAATGACCCGGCCCAATAGGAAATCCCAATTCATTTGGCCTTCGATACAATCAAATAGAAAGCCCCAAGGCGCCATATCCTAGAGCCCAAACTATGTGATTGAATAGATTCTCCTCCATCATTGCTATGGTCGAGTACTCCTTCTCCTTCCCTTCTTCAAACTCCGATTCATATTTTCATAGAGATTTTTCGATCAACGATAGAATAAGATCCATTTGCATCATATATAAGGGATTCACGGCTCGGATTTGAAGAAGCAATGTCACTCGATCATTATCAAACTAACTGCAATCTTTTTACGTCGTGAGGATCCCACTAGAGCTCCTTCTACTTTTAATAGGCCATGAACTAGATCGAATCATTCTCAACGAACCCATAAGAAGTGATCCCATTTTTTCATCGGTGCAGGTAGAGACCAAAGGTCTTGAGCGACCGATCCGTGAGAACAACTCAAAAGATAAAGAAGTATCATTAATTTCTTCATGCTCGTTCCAAGCTCGAAGTACCATTTGTACAAATAAGAATCCCTTAGTTACATGATTTCTTCTTCATATAGATAGATATAGGATCTAAGGGCAATTACTTAGAAGTACATTTTGCACAATGACCCTTCCTATCGATGAAAAGGATCCCATGATCTGAACCGATCTTACACAGGATCACAAATCCCAAGTTTGTCTATGAAGAGCAGATCTAATTGTATTAGTGTCTATAATTGATTTCTTCTGTGTAATACTAATCGATAGGGCCTCATTGGTAAGTGCTACAAGAGCTCGTGCATTGGAACCCATGGTTATAGACCCGAATCCATTAATATGGAACATTTTATTTTCCAAGTGAAATCCCCTAATATATGAAAGAGTGAAAAAGTGCTTTCGTTGTTGTGGAATAAGAAGCCTTCATATCTTAATACATGTATTTAATTTATTCGGGGCTATTAGAGTGGGATCCACTTTTTGGGGAATATGAGTCGAAGCAATAACAAGAATATTTCTAGTGGAACATCTTTCACAATCCTTGGAGAGATAGTTCACTAATAGACCGAGGGATAAGTAATTCGCCTCATTCACATCCAGATCATGAATGTTTGGAATCCATATTATACAAGGAGACATTGCTTTTGCTAGTTCGAATTGAAGGGTGATATAAAATCGGTCTATTTCCGACATTATATCCATAGTTAACGTATTCATCATAGTTAGAAGCTCCAGCTCCGTATCAAGGTCACAATCAATAGCGTCACTATCATCAATAGCGTCACTAGCATCAATATCGTCACTAGCATCAATATCGTCACTATCATCAATATCGATATCATCAATAATAAAACCTTTAAGCTTGTTATCCAAGAACTTGTTCAGAAATACTGTAATGAAAGGAACATAGGATCTTTTGATCTGGGCATACTTGAAAAAAGGACTCGATTCTCTAATAATGAAACTAAACGAGAATACTTGCCTAAACTATATGATCCTTTCTTGCATGGACCCTATCGCGGAAGAATCAAAAAATAGGGTTCCCCTTTAAGCATAAATCAAACTTATAGAAAAAAAAACACGGATCCATTTTGGATAAATAAGATTCATGCTCTACTTCTTACTACTGATTATCACGACCTTGAACAGACACTAGATACACTCAATATAAAATCATTAGCAACAGAAAAAGAACTCTCTTTATTGACATTGACAGAAGATGAACCCTCTTTTTTTGATTTCTTTTTTTTTTATTACCTTCCATCATTCCCTAAGTCCCATAGGTTTGATCCTATAGAATCTGACCCATTTTCTCATTGAGTGAGGGGTACGAAATAAATCAGATTGATTTTTCGATCAAAAGCACTATGTGAAATCTTCAGTTTTTCCTCTTTCTCTATCCCTATCCCATAGGTACAGCATTTGAATCAATAGAGAACCTTTTCCTCCTATATGAATCAATATTATTAAATTCCAATTCCTTAATGATACCCCTCTCAGGTTGGGCAGTAAGGGTCGGAGAAGGGCAATCACTCATTCTTAAAACCAGCATTCTTAAGACCAAAGAGTCGGAGGAGGGAAAGCTCTCCGCCGTTCCTGGTTTTCCTGTAGCAGGATTACTCATATGGAAATTTACAAAGTTTTCCTTTTGAAGATCCAAGAAATTCCTGTTCGAGACTTTTAATTTAATACTTTTTCATTTTTTTTGTTTTCATTTTTAATTGACATAGACCCAAGTCATCTAGTATTATGAGGATAATGCGTCGGTAATTGTCGGGATAGCTCAGTTGGTATAGCAGAGGACTGAAAATCCTCATGTCACCAGTTCAAATCTGGTGAACCAGAAAAGTTTGGGTAGAGCCGGATCTAAATGTTGGCTAGGTAAGCGTCCTGTAGTAAGAGGAGTAGTTATGAACCCTGTAGATATATATGGAATTCTGTGTACTCACTTTAAATTGAGTATCCGTTTCCCTCCCTTTCCTGCTCGCATATCCACTATTTGAGTCTCCAACAATTATTCCAATAATTACATATCCGATTTGACCTAGGGAGTGAATGCTTTCTTTTTTGCCATTTTTTCATCTGTGAGTTGTTAATGAACCCACCTCATTCGTTGACTTTATGTGATCTAATCTTTCTATCAAGCATGCCTTTCATTATATTATAAAGTAGGGGCCCATGAATCTATTCTCTTTTTTTTTTTTTTTGATTGATGCTTAGCCTTTGAATCTAATTGAATCTAAAAGAATACGAAATATAGAAAATAAGAATCCACTTTGAATTGAATGAAATATATATATTATTGTTATATTGATATTGTTTTGTTTCCATATATCTCAATTGATCAAATTTGAAGCAATTTCCCTCTTTTGATAAGCTTGAAAGAACCGCTTCAAATAATAAAGATTGTTCTATTGATTTTGAGACAAAGGAGCATACTGTCTATATCAAGATCGCAATCAAATATGTCGAAAATTTTCACGGGTTATCTAAACTATATATAGTCTAGAGTCAAGCAATAATTGAAAATATGTTCTTTTTATACATATGTTTATAAAGCACTTACCTAAGTTTCAATTTTTAAACGAGAGGGGGATAAGCAAAAATACCAATTGAAATAATAAGTTCAATTGAAATTTTTTGCTTCATCAATCATTATAAACGATATTCACAAAAATAGAGCGGCAGGACAAGAGTAGAAAAGAAAAAGAAATCGATTCATCATCTTTGTAATTAGGTCAAGAAAAAACCTTTGGATCTAATACAAGAATACAAGAAAGGCCGCCTCACAAATATTGATTAGTAGAATTTTTTTTTTATTCCTTGCTCTTTTTTTTTTTATCTATATCTAACGACTACTCTTACTTGTTACTAGACGACTAAGCAATTCCTTAAAATAAAAAAAAATAAAAAGAGGGCTTCCAACAAAAAACAAAACCTCTTGTTCAACTACGAAAAAAAGTCAATTTATGAACGAACCCTCAATTCAAAGATTGAAATTCTTGGATAGCCCTGATAAATCGGGATCATCCCATTTCCTCATTCGACCCTTTTAGCCAAAGAACCCTATTTAGATTAGAGTCATACAATATATAATTGTTGGTATGAAAGAATTTTTTGTAATGAAAACTCAACTCTTATTACAAGTGAATTTACGAAAATTCTTTTGGATTTCTAGAAATTTTAGAAATCACTTTATTTCTTGGTGTCAAAATCAAAACAAAATAGGATATGTGTTATAAAAGCAGGAATCTATTCTCTTCTTTTTCAAAAAATGCTCTTGGAGATTGTGTAGTGCTTACTCTTAAACTCTTTGTTTACACCGTAGTAATATTCTTTGTTTCTCTCTTCATCTTGATTCCTATCTAATGATCCGGGACGTAATCACGGATGCGAAGAATAAAAAGGAGAGTTCCTTGCTTCATTTTTAGAAATGGTATTAGGATTTGATCTATTCCACTACCAAAACCGAAGCGGAAGAGAGGGATTCGAACCCTCGATGCGAATAACTCGCTGTGGATTAACAATCCGGCGCTTTAGTCCACTCGACCATCTCTTCTAATTGACAAAAGATAATTACTATGTTACAAAGACGCAAAAAGAAAGGCTTGAAAAAGCCCTTTTACTTTGTTATATAGATTATGTTATATAGATTATTATTTATCTATATAGAGTATTATTAATCCATAGATATATAGATTCTAAATTTTATTATTATTATATAGATTGATTATATAGATATATCCAACTTTTCTATAGAGATATAGAACTTTTATCAGCAATTCCATTTCATTTATATTATATTCTATATCATTTATATTTTAAATAAAACAATGGCTCTAAAGAAATATCTCAAATAACAAAAAAGAAAGAATATCGCTTTGATTTCGCATAAAGGGACTTTTAAATTTCCAATTTCCACGGACCGGCTGGGCGATGCCGTAGGGCTCATTTTTTTTTCAACTCAAATAACTCATTTTTCTATGATTACGATCCGCTTGTTGTAACAAAAAATCTTGTTATTGCATTGAATCAACAATCGAAGCGGAAGAAGTCCTATTTTCGTTCCTATGATATAGAATCAAAATATTATTTCTATTCTTTTTCTTTCTTCCTACTTCTTTTTATTTCCATTTATTTTTTATTTTACTAGAATAACTAGAATAAATAATAATAAAAACTATGGATTTTCGCACAATCCATTTTTATGTTATTTATGTTATGACTAAGTCCTTTTGTCGAATCCTGTCTAGTAAAAGCTCTGGGTTTCCAGCAAGCCACTGCTACATTGTAACACCCCGTACCCAAGACCGTTGCCGGAGTCGACAGTAAAAGCTCTGGGTTTCTAGCAAGCCACTGCTACATTGTAACACCCCGTACCTGAGACTGTTTCCGGAGTCGAACACAAGGTGTTAACGGGCTTAATTCATGACTTACACAGCTCATATAATCCATTTTAAAATTTTCTAGACAAGCAGGCTAATTGCATCACAGTTGCTTTAAAAATCATATCTCGAGTTTCGTATCTCGAAATCCAATTCTGTAAATTTTTCCTGAAAATATACTCATATATTTATCTAATAAAAATATTTTTAGAATTTTTGGTTGGGCAAATTAGTACAGTTTATTAGTTAAAGTCTCCCCTGTATCAGGGTTCAACTACTCTGACCTCTATACATTACGAATTAGATATCTCCATGTACAGAGCTTCAATGCCTATGCTGTTTGTCTCTAATAAAACTAGACTCAATAATGAATTTGTACATATAAGGAATAACTTCTAATTATTTTTTTAAAATTTATGGTGAATTTCCAAAGTCAGAACAGGGGATCCAGAAATCTCTCTGGCCCTGTTTCACAAAAATTTAAACATCTCATAAATTATAGCTCATATACCTGTTTTTCTTCTTCCATATGAAAATAGACTCATCAAGCTTCGATTCCATAATTTATTCATTATTTAATTCCATTTATACTATTTCTAGTGATTTTTCAAATTCACATCACTACTGCTGTCTGAATCTATTTTATGGTAAAAATTTACCTATTTCATGATTTCCATGGATTAGCTAGTAATTTGACATACATAACACCAAATATGATCATGATTAGCCATTCCAATGGCTAGTCATTACCAAGGATTTCCATACTACTCAATAACCATATCATAAGTGTAACACCAAAAATGATCAGCCATGACATACGGCATAATAATCAAATAGACTTAGACTATTACTCAATCAAAACCGAATTATCAAGGCCAAACTTACTGAACCTTATAACTAAGCACCCATGAGGCCAAATCCAAATTTAGCATTTAATCCATATTCGCATGGCTAAAAGTTTACATATTAAAGTTCAAACAAAACATAATAGCCTATACATGCCGAAATGTTCTCTTAGACCAACTAAGAAGAGGGTACCAAAAAGTTGCAAGCTGGTGTGATGACTTCGACTTTGGTCCCGAGCACACAAAATGGGTCAAAGAAACCTAAATAAGTAACAAACAAACACATCAAAGGAGTATATAACTCAGTAAGTCATAAGCCTTACATACCGTCCATTTATAAAAGATCATAAGAGAAAGCAAATAATGCAAAATCAGTTACTCCAACCATACCGAACTATGCTATAATTTCTTAGAATTTCGATTCAATCTCATGCCAAGTCCTACAATCAAATCAAATACCAAAACAACCCCATTGATTTAGACCCGATTCCTCAAAGCATGGAATCATGATGCACTAGATAAATTTATACCTACTCAGCACATGTCTCAAGTTCGATATTTTAGTTACTAGTTCTACCACTTCATTCTTTCATGCACACTTTATATTATCAACCGTATTTTCACACATAGTGCTCGTCACACTCGCACACATAGTGCCATAGTAACCCTTTTCGGTGCATTGGATTTTCTCTCATGCTTCAACATCCAAATTGGCACATATAGTGCCACTTAATTCCGCACACATAGTGCCGTATGTTAACTCATTATGATGAGGCAATTTACTTAATTCAAATAGCACATATGGTCACATTAATAAATAGGAAAATCACTCCAAAAGAATACTCATCAAAAAGAATTCTTTTATGATTCACTAGTATTATTTATATACAAACTAATCAACCTTACAAAAATGCTTAAGGACTTACCTTGTGTTGGGTAAAACGGTTCCAACTCGGCTACTCGATGTTCTTTGCTTTGCCCTTGCTTGATTCCCCTCCTTTAACTTCTTGAGCTTAATCGAATAAGTTAAACTAGTTTAACCGTCTTGCTAAATATTTATATCAAAATATTAATGATTTCATATCATAAGAAACACATGGTAAATTTTATGTTTCTACCTTATGCTTTTGAGCCATTCACTAATAACCATATAATATCACCTTACTATCAATAATCCAATTACACATACATATATACATATTTGTATATTAGGCAACCCCTTACTAATTACTCATTTTAGTCGATTTTATACAATCAAAGGTAATATCACAAATGGGCATACTTATATAGCGAATGTGCAAAAATTAGATTTAACATCACCTATACACTTAATTAGATGGCGAATACATATACTATCAATTATAATATCATTTTATTCTTTTAAACACATAGTTTCCTCTCATGAACACTTGACCGAATTTTTCCTAATCTAGCATAGCTTCACATCTATTTGTAACATCATATAAATCCACATATAACTACATTTCTACCTAAATTTTCTTTCACCTTTCTACTATTTCCATTCACAACATCAAAAGCACCATACTCTTAGCATTTACCTCTCCCTAACCGTATGCCATTTAATTACCTATTTAGGTAGAAATTTAACATATGGGATATAATAAGACATTGGCTACTAACTAGATTTTCACAAAAACTTTAACAAAACTAACATGAATCCTACCTTAATCAACCCCTTAGGATTGCCGAATGTCTTAGAACATTTCTTCCTCCTTTCTCCTAGCTCACGGCACTTGAAAAAGAAAGAAGATGAAGACTTTCTCTTGCTTTCTTATTTTATTCATCTTTCCTTTCTTTAATTTATTTTAACCATTTACTAATAAAAGCATTACATTAAAAATTCAACCTAGTGGAAGAACCATCCTTGCTTGGCGGCCACTACTTGAGTTTTGGGCAATTTGACATACAAACCCAAGTTTTCTCACCTTGTTGTTATTTGATCCTTACAATTTACCTATCATCTTTCTAAGTTTCTCAACTAAGTCCTTTCAAGAAAATTCACATTCCTAAGAATAAATTAAAACATTAATTTTCATACACACACTATTACACATCAAATATATGCAATTAAAATTAAAGTAAATTTTTATGACTCGGTTTTGTGGTCCGAAACCACATTCGACTAGGGTCAAATTAGGTGCATCACAACTCTCCCCTCTTAAAATTTTCGTCCCGAAAATCATACCAAATGAATAAATTAGGATAACGTTCTTTCATAGATTCTTCAAGCTCCCAAGTAGCTTCTTCAACCCCATGCTTAAGCCACATTACTTTCACTAATGAGATTTTTTTATTTCGTAATTCTTTTACTTCACGTGCTAAAATGCGAACTGGTTCTTCTTTGTAGTTCAAATTAGATTGAATCTCGACCTCAGATGGAGCAATTATGTGCGATGGATCGGACCTATATCGTCGAAGCATTGAGACATGAAAGACGTTGTGAATCTTTTCAAGTTCAGGGGGTAAAATTAATCGGTATGCGACTGGCCCAATTCGTTCAGATATTTCATATGGCCCAATGAACCTCGGACTCAATTTGCCCTTACGACCAAATCTCAGCACTTTTTTCCAGGGTGAGACTTTAAGAAACACTTTGTCTCCAACCTGATATTCAATGTCTTTTCTTTTTAAATCTGCGTACGACTTCTGACGATCCGGCGGCTTTCAAACTTTCACGAATTACTTGAACTTTACGCTCGGCATCCCTAATCAAATCAACCAGAAGATTTTACTTTCACTAAGTTCGGTCCAAAACAACGGTGTCGGCATTTACGACCATACAAAGTCTCGTAAGGTGCCATCTTAATGCTTGATTGAAAACTATTGTTGTAAGCGAATTCAATCAAAGGTAAATACCGTTCCCATGAACCACTAAACTCAAGGATGCAACATCTCAACATATCCTCGAGTATCTGAATTGCCCGTTCGGATTGGCCATCGGTCTGGGGATGAAAAACGGTGCTAAAATGCAACCTGGTACCCAATGCTTCTTGCAATTTCAACCAAAATCGCGATGTAAATCTCGGATCTCTATCCGACACAATAGAAATAGGTACTCCATGTAACCTTACAATCTGAGAAACATACATTTTAGCTAGCTTGTCAAGGGAATAATCCGTATGTACAGGAATAAAATGAGCCGATTTTGTCAGCCTATCAACAACAACCCAGATCGCATCTTTCTTGCTTGACGACAATGGCAACCCAGATACAAAATCCATCGTGACTCGATCCCATTTCCATTCGGGTATCATGATCGGCTGAAGTAACCCTAAAGGCATTTGATGTTCCGCTTTCACTTGTTGACATATCAAACACTTCGAAACAAAGTCAGAAATGTCTCGTTTCATACCAGGCCACCAAAACTAACGTTTCAGATCGTTGTACATTTTCGTACTACCCGGGTGGATTGACATGCGGCTACTATGAGCCTCGCTTAAAATCAAAGAAATAAGTTCTGAATCTCTTGGGACACACAGTCAACTTCTGAACCTCAAACAATCGTCATCATCAATTTTAAACTCTGATTCCACATTTGAAACACATTCAACTCGTTTAGCAACCAATTCATCGTCAACTTTCTGAGATTCACGTATTTGATGAATCAATAATGGTTTGGCCTTTAATTCTGCTACCAACACATTGTCGGGTGAAACAGACAAGTGTACATTCATTGCTCGCAAAACAAACAGTGATTTGCGACT
This sequence comes from Gossypium herbaceum, assembly GCA_025502765.1. Classification (NCBI taxonomy): domain Eukaryota; kingdom Viridiplantae; phylum Streptophyta; class Magnoliopsida; order Malvales; family Malvaceae; genus Gossypium; species Gossypium herbaceum. The sequence continues at coordinate 69,702,359 of CP106685.1, forward strand.
TAAGGCATCGGCAACCACGTTAGCCTTTCCCGGGTGATAGTCGATGGCAAGCTCATAATCTTTCAACAACTTAAGCCAACGTCTTTGCCGCAGATTCAAATCTCTTTGAGTCATCAACTATTTGAAGCTTTTATGATCCGAATATATATGACACCTCTCTCCAAACAAGTAGTGTCGCCAAATTTTCAAAGCGAAAACAATGGCAGCTAATTCAAGATCATGGGTTGGATAGTTTTTCTCATGTGGTTTCAATTGTCTTGACGCGTAAGCTACTACTCGACCTTCTTGCATCAACACGCAACCTAGCCCAAGCAAAGATGCAACACGTAAATGACAAACTCTTTCTGGGATTCGGGCCGCACAAGCCTTTGGAGCTTGATCAAATAAGTTTTCAAGCGATCGAAACTTTTCGACATTTTTCTGACCATTCAAACCTAACATCTTTCTGAAGTAGTCTCGTTATTGGTGTGGCTATCATCGAGAAACCCTTTACAAACCGTCTATAGTAACCAGCAAGCCCCAAAAGCTTGAACTTGATAACATTTCTTGGGGTTTCCAATCAAGTATGTCGAAATTTTGCTCGGTTCAACTCGAATTCCGTCTGAGATACTACATGCCCTAAAAGCTAACTTCTCTCAACGAACTCACATTCTTGAACTTAGCATACAACTGCTTATCCGTAAAATCGTAACACTAATCTCGGTGCTCGGTGTTCGGTTTCATCATGTGAATAAATCAAGATGTCATCTATAAACACAACTACAAACCGGTCCAAATACTGCCTGAAAATTCGGTTCATCAAATCCATAAATACCGCAGGGGCATTAGTGAGCCCAAACGGCATCACTAAAAACTCGTAGTGACCGTATCTCGTCCTGAAAGTAGTTTTAGGTATATCTGAGTCTCGAACTCGCAATTGATAATAACCCAATCTCAAATCTATCTTTGAAAACACTGAGGCTCCCTTCAATTGATCAAACAAATCATCAATACGCGGTAACGGATATTTATTCTTTATTGTCACTTTATTCAACTGACGATAGTCGATGCACAACCTCATGGTCCCATCCTTCTTTTTCACAAACAATACTGGTGCACCCCATGGTGAAAAACTCGGTCGAGCGAAACCTCTATCTATCAAATCTTGCAACTGAGCTTTCAATTCCTTTAATTCGGTTGGTGCCATACGATGCAGCGCTATCGAAATTGGTGTAGTCCAGTACAAGTTCGATGCCAAATTCTACTTCTCGAGCGGGTGGTAATCCGGTAACTCTTCAGAAAAACATCCGGATACTCACGAACCACCGTACCGTTTCAAGTTTCCTTCGACTCTTTGTGATCAAGTCGTCACAAGATATGCTTCACTCCTTTTCTCATATATCTCTAGCGATCATCGAGGATATTATTTACGGCACTCCGTTCAAGTCGATGACTCAACTCGGACTATCTCATTATTTGCACACCTCAAATTAATGGTCTTTCTTTTGCAATTCACCACTGCATCATGCACGGTCAACCAATCCATACCAAGAATAACATCAAATTCATCAAACAGTAAAAGCATCAAATCGGCCAGAAAACAGGAATCTCAGATTATCAGAAGACATTTCTTACACACTTTGTCAACAAGTACATATCGACCCAAGGGATTTGACACTCGAATTACGAACTCAGTAGACTCAACAGGTAGAGTCTTACTAGATGCTAAAGTCTCACATACATATGAATGAGTAAAGCCAGGGTCAATCAATGCAATCACATCAGTATCAAAGAGAGTGAAAGTACTAGTGATAACATCAGGGGAGGATGCCTCCTCTCGTACGCGGATGGCATAGGCTCTAGCAGGAGCACGAGTCTCAGATCGAACAGCCGCATCAGAAGTCCCTCTCTGACTACCACCCCTACCTCCTGAAATTCTCGGTGGTCTACCTCTAGTCGTTGTTCCACTAGGTCTTGCACCTTGCATCTTATTTTTCTTATCAAGTTCCGTGCAATCTCTAATGAAGTGATCTTTCGAACCGCATCATAATGAGGCCTGTTAGTAGACTTACCCCAACATTCACCTACGTGTCGTCTTCCACATTGTGGACATTCGAGTTTTCTTGGCGATTGTTACCCACTACTAGCAAACAAAGTAGCTCGAGAGTCCGTTGATGGTCGCTCTCTAATAGAAATTCCTGCAATAGTCTTCAATTTATTAGTATCTTCCCGAACTTCTTTCTGACCAAGAATGAAGTTTTACCCGCCAATCTTTTACGAAAGTCTCTAGCTTCAAATTCACCTTCTTTTCTCCTTTCCAAGTTCTTCTGCCTTGCAAGCTCGTTCAACTAGTGTTACAAATTCTTTTATCTCTAAAATACCCACTAGTAGCTTTAAATCTTCATTCAATCCTTCTTCAAATCTTTTACACATAGCAATTTCATCAGCTACACACTCCCGAGCATATCGGCTGAGTCTTACAAACTCACGTTCGTATTCAGATACTGTCAAACGACCTTGTTTGAGCTCCAAGAATTCTTTGCGCTTTTGATCCATGAATCGTTGACTAATATACTTCTTTCGAAATTACGTCTGGAAGAAATCCCAAGTAACTCGTTCCTTCGGGACTATAGTAATCAAGGTTCTCCACCAATAGTAGGCTGAGTCTCGTAACAAAGATATGGCACACTTTAGACACTCATTAGGTGTGCAAGACAGCTCATCAAAAACCTGGATGGTGTTATCAAGCCAAAACTCGGCCCTTTCAGCATCATCAGTAGCTATGGCACAGAATTCCTCGGCCCCGCGCTTCCTAATCAAATCCACAGGAGGTTTACTCGGCCTTACAGGATCAGTATCTGGTGGTATTATAGGCACCTGAGGCGAATTATTTAAATTTGGAAATGGTTGAGCAGCCTGGTTAGTTTGGGCATATTGTGCGACCCACTCATTCATCATGGTAAAGAAGGCTTGTTTTGCCCCATCATCTTGATTATTCGCGGATGATTGAGGTTCAACAGGTAGTGTCCCTTGCGCAGGAGCAGCCGCTACACTTTCAACGTCATCCGCTAGGGTTCTCTCTAGATTGGGTTCCATTTACTAATCAAAACAATAATTTCGACCGTCAGAAGTCATCACACTATCAAATACTAACATTAAGGCATGTATAGCTAGACTCATACGCGCTATGGTAGTCCTAGAACCGACTAAACCATAGCTCTAATACCAATAAAATGTAACACCCAGTACCTGAGACTATTGCCGGAGTTGAACACAAGGTGTTAACGGGCTTAATTCATTACTTAAACAACTCATATAATCCATTTTAAAATTTTCTAGACAAGCTGGCTAATTGCATCACAGTCGCTTTAAAAATCATATCTCGAGTTCCGTAACTCGAAATCCAATTCCGTAAATTTTTCCTGAAACTAGACTCATATATTTATCTAATAAAAATATTTGTAGAATTTTTAGTTGGGGGAATTATTACAGTTTATTAGTTAAAGTCTCCCCTGTATTAGGGTTCAACTACTCTGACCTCTATGCATTACGAATTAGATATCTCCATGTACAGGGATTCAATGCCTATGCCGTTTGTCTCTAATAAAACTAGACTCAATAATAAATTTGTACATATAAGGCATGACTTCTAATTATTTTTTTAAAATTTATGGTGAATTTCCAAAGTCAGAAAAGGGGATCCAGAAATCACTCTGGCCCTGTTTCACAAAAATTTAAACATCTCATAAATTATAGCTCATATACCTGTTTTGCTTCTTCCATATGAAAATAGACTCATCAAGCTTCGGTTCCATAATTTATTCATTATTTAATTACATTTCTAATATTTCTAGTGATTTTTCAAATTCACATCACTACTGCTGTCTGAATCTATTTTATGGTAAAAATTTACCTATTTCATGATTTCCATGGATTAGCTAGTAATTTGACATACATAACACCAAATATGATCATGATTAGCCATTCCAATGGCTAGTCATTACCAAGAATTTCCATACTACTCAATAACCATATCATAAGTGTAACACCAAAAATGATCAGCCATGACATACAGCATAATAATCAAATAGACTTAGACTATTACTCAATCAAAACCGAATTATCAAGGCCAAACTTACTGAACCTTATAACTAAGCACCCATGAGGCCAAATCCAAACTTAGCATTTAAGCCATATTCGCATGGCTAAAAGTTTACATATTAAAGTTCAAACAAAACATAATAGCCTATACATGCCGAAATGTTCTCTTAGACCAACTAAGAAGAAGGTACCAAAAAGTTGCAAGCTGGTGTGATGACTTCGTTGATGGTTCCGAGCACACAAAATGGGTCAAAGAAACCTAAATAAGTAAGAAACAAAACACCAAATGAGTATATAACTTAGTAAGTCATAAGCCTTACATACCGTCCATTTATAAAAGATCATAAGGGAAAACAAATAATGCAAAATCAGTTACTCCAACCATACCGAACTATGCTATAATTTCTTAGAATTTCGATTCAATCTCATGCCAAGTCCTACAATCAAATCAAATACCAAAACAATCCCATTGATTTAGACCCGATTCCTCAAAGCATGGAATCATGATGCACTAGATAAATTTATACCTACTCAGCACATGTCTCAAGTTCGATATTTTAGTTACTAGTTCTACCACTTCATTCTTTCATGCACACTTTATATTATCAACCGTATTTGCACACATAGTGCTCGTCACACTCGCACACATAGTGCCATAGTAACCCATACACTCAGTGCATTGGATTTTCTCTCATGCTTCAACATCCAAATCGGCACATATAGTGCCACTTAATTCCGCACACATAGTGCCGTATGTTAACTCATTATGATGAGGCAATTTACTTAATTCAAATAGCACATATGGTCACATTAATAAAGAGGAAAATCACTCCAAAAGAATACTCATCAAAAGGAATTCTTTTATGATTCACTAGTATTATTTATATACAAACTAATCAACCTTACAAAAATGCTTAAGGACTTACCTTGTGTTGGGTAAAACGGTTCCAACTCGGCTACTCGATGTTCTTTGCTTTGCCCTTGCTTGATTCCCCTCCTTTAACTTCTTGAGCTTAATCGAATAAGTTAAACTAGTTTAACTGTCTTGCTAAATATTTATATCAAAATATTAATGATTTCATATCATAAGAAACACATGGTAAATTTTTATGTTTCTACCTTATGCTTTTGAGCCATTCGCTAATAACCATATAATATCACCTTACTATCAATAATCCAATTACACATACATATATACATATTTGTATATTAGGCAACCCCTTACTAATTACTCATTTTAGTCGATTTTATACAATCAAAGGTAATATCACAAATGGGCATACTTATATAGCCGAATGTGCAAAAATTAGATTTAACATCACCTATACACTTAATTAGATGGCGAATACATATACTATCAATTATAATATCATTTTACTCTTTTAAACACATAGTTTCCTCTCATGAACACTTGACCGAATTTTTCCTAATCTAGCATAGCTTCACATCTATTTGTAACATCATATAAATCAACATATAACTACATTTCTACCTAAATTTTCTTTCACCTTTCTACTATTTCCATTCACAACATCAAAAGCACCATACTCTTAGCATTTACCTCTCCCTAACCGTATGCCATTTAATTACCTATTTAGGTAGAAATTTAACATATGGGATATAATAAGACATTGGCTACTAACTAGATTTTCACAAAAACTTTAACAAAACTAACATGAATCCTACCTTAATCAATCCCTTAGGATGGCCGAATGTCTTAGAACATTTCTTCCTCCTTTCTCCTAGCTCACGGCACTTGAAAAAGAAAGAAGATGAAGACTTTCTCTTGCTTTCTTATTTTATTCATCTTTCCTTTCTTTAATTTATTTTAACCATTTACTAATAAAAGCATTACATTAAAAATTCAACCTAGTGGAAGAACCATCCTTGCTTGGCCGGCCACTACTTGAGTTTTGGGCAATTTGACATGCAAACCCAAGTTTTCTCACCTTGTTGTTATTTGATCCTTACAATTTACCTATCATCTTTTCTAAGTTTCTCAACTAAGTCCTTTCAAGAAAATTCACATTCCTAAGAATAAATTAAAACATTAATTTTTCATACACACACTATTACACAACAAATATATGCAATTAAAATTAAAGTAAATTTTTATGACTCGGTTTTGTGGTCCCGAAACCACATTCCGACTAGGGTCAAATTAGGTCTGTCACATACATCCATTTCATTAGGAATTGATGATCTTTTAACGATACCTTCTAAGGGATGGCTAGTCCAAGATGCTGAACAACAAAGTTTGATTTTGGAAAAACACCATCATTTTGGGAATGTACACGCGGTAGAAAAATTATGCCAATCAATTGAGATATGGTATGCTACAAGTGAATATTTGCGACAAGAAATGAATCTAATTTTAGGATGATGACCTATTTAACCCAAATCCATATAATGTCTTTTTCAGAGCTAGAGGAAATGCATCTCAAGTGCAGCAATTAGTAGGTATAAGTGGATTAATGTCGGATCCCCAAGGACAAATGATCGATTTACCCATTCAAAGCAATTTACGAAGGACTGTCTTTAATGAATATATCATTTCTTGCTACGGAGCTAAAAGGGGTTGTGGATACCGCCGTCGAACATCGGATGCTAGATATCTTATCGCAGACTTATTGAAGTAGTTCAACACATTGTTGTACGTAGAATGTTATTGGCACCACCCGGGGATTTCGTGAGTCCTCAAAAGAGGCGCTTAGGAAAGAATTTTTATGCAAACATTAATTGGTCGTATATTAGCGGACGATATATGTGCAGGTCTGCGAGTGCATTGCCATTCGAAATCAAGATATTGTGCTTAGGCTTGTCGATCGATTGAGCCTTTCAAACACAACCAATATCTATTCAAACTCCTTTACTTGTAGGAGTACATCTTGGATTTGTCGATTATGTTATGGTGAGCCCCACTCATGGTGAGTGGTTGAATTGGGAGAAGTCAGTAGGTATTATTGCGGGCAATCCATTGGAGAACCAGAACGCAACTAACATTAAGAACTTTTCATACCGGCGGAGTATTTGAAGTCTTTACCGAGAACATGTCCGAGCCCCTTTTAATGGAAAAATAAAATTCAATAAGGATTTGGTTCATCCTACACGCACACGCCACGGGCATCCCGCTTTTTATGTTATCTGGACTTGTCGTAATTATTGAGAGTGAAGATATTATACATAAGGTGACTATTCCACCAAAAAGTTTT